>JAJGMV010000435.1:0-26071 GCA_021527685.1 Aphanomyces euteiches
ACCGACAACACCATCACCATGCCACCCGACACGACAGCAACACCCACGACGGCGTCTCCACCAGACACAACAGCTCCCTCCACGTCGTCTCCGGTTGACACCACCACGATGCCAACTACCACGACACAACTACCACGACGCACACTACCACGACACCTCCAGACGTCACCACACTCGCTCCATTGACCAACACATCCAATGTCTCCATCACGCCATCCCCCGTCGACGACTACACCGACAACAACCAAACCACACCGTCCACACAACGCCATCTCCCCCGACAACACCATCACCATGCCACCCGACACGACAGCAACACCCACGACGGCGTCTCCACCAGACACAACAGCTCCCTCCACGTCTCCGGTTGACACCACCACGATGCCAACTACCACGACACCAACTACCACGACGCACACTACCACGACACTCCAGACGTCACCACACTCGCTCCATTGACCAACACATCCAATGTCTCCATCACGCCATCCCCCGTCGACGACTACACCGACAACAACCAAAACCACACCGTCCACCACAACGCCATCTCCCACCGACAACACCATCACCATGCCACCCGACACGACAGCAACACCCACGACGGCGTCTCCACCAGACACAACAGCTCCCTCCACGTCGTCTCCGGTTGACACCACCACGATGCAACTACCACGACACCAACTACCACGACGCACACTACCACGACACCTCCAGACGTCACCACACTCGCTCCATTGACCAACACATCCAATGTCTCCATCACGCCATCCCCCGTCGACGACTACACCGACAACAACCAAACCACACCGTCCACCACAACGCCATCTCCCACCGACAACACCATCACCATGCCACCCGACACGACAGCAACACCCACGACGGCGTCTCCACCAGACACAACAGCTCCCTCCACGTCGTCCCGGTGACACCACCACGATGCCAACTACCACGACTACCACGACACCTCCAGACGTCACCACACTCGCTCCATTGACCAACACATCCAATGTCTCATCACGCCATCCCCCGTCGACGACTACACCGACAACAACCAAACCACACCGTCCACCACAACGCCATCTCCCACCGACAACACCATCACCATGCCACCCGACACGACAGCAACACCCACGACGGCGTCTCCACCAGACACAACAGCTCCCTCCACGTCGTCTCCGGTTGACACCACCACGATGCCAACTACCACGACACCAACTACCACGACGCACACTACCACGACACCTCCAGACGTCACCACACTCGCTCCATTGACCACACATCCAATGTCTCCATCAACGCCATCCCCGTCGACGACTACACCGACAACAACCAAACCAACACCGTCCACCACAACGCCATCTCCCACCGACAACACCATCACCATGCCACCCGACACGACAGCAACACCCACGACGGCGTCTCCACCAGACACAACAGCTCCCTCCACGTCGTCTCCGGTTGACACCACCACGATGCCAACTACCACGACACCAACTACCACGACGCACACTACCAACGACACCTCCAGACGTCACCACACTCGCTCCATTGACCAACACATCCAATGTCTCCATCACGCCATCCCCCGTCGACGACTACAACCGACAACAACCAAACCACACCGTCCACCACAACGCCATCTCCCACCGACAACACCATCACCATGCCACCCGACACGACAGCAACACCCACGACGGCGTCTCCACCAGACACAACAGCTCCCTCCACGTCGTCTCCGTTGACACCACCACGATGCCAACTACCACGACACCAACTACCACGACGCACACTACCACGACACCTCCAGACGTCACCACACTCGCTCCATTGACCAACACATCCAATGTCTCCATCAACGCCATCCCCCGTCGACGACTACACCGACAACAACCAAACCACACCGTCCACCACAACGCCATCTCCCACCGACAACACCATCACCATGCCACCCGACACGACAGCAACACCCACGACGGCGTCTCCACCAGACACAACAGCTCCCTCCACGTCGTCTCCGGTTGACACCACCACGATGCCAACTACCACGACACCAACTACCACGACGCACACTACCACGACACCTCCAGACGTCACCACACTCGCTCCATTGACCAACACATCCAATGTCTCCATCACGCCATCCCCCGTCGACGACTACACCGACAACAACCAAACCACACCGTCCACCACAACGCCATCTCCCACCGACAACACCATCACCATGCCACCCGACACGACAGCAACACCCACGACGGCGTCTCCACCAGACACAACAGCTCCCTCCACGTCGTCTCCGGTTGACACCACCACGATGCCAACTACCACGACACCAACTACCACGACGCACACTACCACGACACCTCCAGACGTCACCACACTCGCTCCATTGACCAACACATCCAATGTCTCCATCACGCCATCCCCCGTCGACGACTACACCGACAACAACCAAACCACACCGTCCACCACAACGCCATCTCCCACCGACAACACCATCACCATGCCACCCGACACGACAGCAACACCCACGACGGCGTCTCCACCAGACACAACAGCTCCCTCCACGTCGTCTCCGGTTGACACCACCACGATGCCAACTACCACGACACCAACTACCACGACGCACACTACCACGACACCTCCAGACGTCACCACACTCGCTCCATTGACCAACACATCCAATGTCTCCATCACGCCATCCCCCGTCGACGACTACACCGACAACAACCAAACCACACCGTCCACCACAACGCCATCTCCCACCGACAACACCATCACCATGCCACCCGACACGACAGCAACACCCACGACGGCGTCTCCACCAGACACAACAGCTCCCTCCACGTCGTCTCCGGTTGACACCACCACGATGCCAACTACCACGACACCAACTACCACGACGCACACTACCACGACACCTCCAGACGTCACCACACTCGCTCCATTGACCAACACATCCAATGTCTCCATCACGCCATCCCCCGTCGACGACTACACCGACAACAACCAAACCACACCGTCCACCACAACGCCATCTCCCACCGACAACACCATCACCATGCCACCCGACACGACAGCAACACCCACGACGGCGTCTCCACCAGACACAACAGCTCCCTCCACGTCGTCTCCGGTTGACACCACCACGATGCCAACTACCACGACACCAACTACCACGACGCACACTACCACGACACCTCCAGACGTCACCACACTCGCTCCATTGACCAACACATCCAATGTCTCCATCACGCCATCCCCCGTCGACGACTACACCGACAACAACCAAACCACACCGTCCACCACAACGCCATCTCCCACCGACAACACCATCACCATGCCACCCGACACGACAGCAACACCCACGACGGCGTCTCCACCAGACACAACAGCTCCCTCCACGTCGTCTCCGGTTGACACCACCACGATGCCAACTACCACGACACCAACTACCACGACGCACACTACCACGACACCTCCAGACGTCACCACACTCGCTCCATTGACCAACACATCCAATGTCTCCATCACGCCATCCCCCGTCGACGACTACACCGACAACAACCAAACCACACCGTCCACCACAACGCCATCTCCCACCGACAACACCATCACCATGCCACCCGACACGACAGCAACACCCACGACGGCGTCTCCACCAGACACAACAGCTCCCTCCACGTCGTCTCCGGTTGACACCACCACGATGCCAACTACCACGACACCAACTACCACGACGCACACTACCACGACACCTCCAGACGTCACCACACTCGCTCCATTGACCAACACATCCAATGTCTCCATCACGCCATCCCCCGTCGACGACTACACCGACAACAACCAAACCACACCGTCCACCACAACGCCATCTCCCACCGACAACACCATCACCATGCCACCCGACACGACAGCAACACCCACGACGGCGTCTCCACCAGACACAACAGCTCCCTCCACGTCGTCTCCGGTTGACACCACCACGATGCCAACTACCACGACACCAACTACCACGACGCACACTACCACGACACCTCCAGACGTCACCACACTCGCTCCATTGACCAACACATCCAATGTCTCCATCACGCCATCCCCCGTCGACGACTACACCGACAACAACCAAACCACACCGTCCACCACAACGCCATCTCCCACCGACAACACCATCACCATGCCACCCGACACGACAGCAACACCCACGACGGCGTCTCCACCAGACACAACAGCTCCCTCCACGTCGTCTCCGGTTGACACCACCACGATGCCAACTACCACGACACCAACTACCACGACGCACACTACCACGACACCTCCAGACGTCACCACACTCGCTCCATTGACCAACACATCCAATGTCTCCATCACGCCATCCCCCGTCGACGACTACACCGACAACAACCAAACCACACCGTCCACCACAACGCCATCTCCCACCGACAACACCATCACCATGCCACCCGACACGACAGCAACACCCACGACGGCGTCTCCACCAGACACAACAGCTCCCTCCACGTCGTCTCCGGTTGACACCACCACGATGCCAACTACCACGACACCAACTACCACGACGCACACTACCACGACACCTCCAGACGTCACCACACTCGCTCCATTGACCAACACATCCAATGTCTCCATCACGCCATCCCCCGTCGACGACTACACCGACAACAACCAAACCACACCGTCCACCACAACGCCATCTCCCACCGACAACACCATCACCATGCCACCCGACACGACAGCAACACCCACGACGGCGTCTCCACCAGACACAACAGCTCCCTCCACGTCGTCTCCGGTTGACACCACCACGATGCCAACTACCACGACACCAACTACCACGACGCACACTACCACGACACCTCCAGACGTCACCACACTCGCTCCATTGACCAACACATCCAATGTCTCCATCACGCCATCCCCCGTCGACGACTACACCGACAACAACCAAACCACACCGTCCACCACAACGCCATCTCCCACCGACAACACCATCACCATGCCACCCGACACGACAGCAACACCCACGACGGCGTCTCCACCAGACACAACAGCTCCCTCCACGTCGTCTCCGGTTGACACCACCACGATGCCAACTACCACGACACCAACTACCACGACGCACACTACCACGACACCTCCAGACGTCACCACACTCGCTCCATTGACCAACACATCCAATGTCTCCATCACGCCATCCCCCGTCGACGACTACACCGACAACAACCAAACCACACCGTCCACCACAACGCCATCTCCCACCGACAACACCATCACCATGCCACCCGACACGACAGCAACACCCACGACGGCGTCTCCACCAGACACAACAGCTCCCTCCACGTCGTCTCCGGTTGACACCACCACGATGCCAACTACCACGACACCAACTACCACGACGCACACTACCACGACACCTCCAGACGTCACCACACTCGCTCCATTGACCAACACATCCAATGTCTCCATCACGCCATCCCCCGTCGACGACTACACCGACAACAACCAAACCACACCGTCCACCACAACGCCATCTCCCACCGACAACACCATCACCATGCCACCCGACACGACAGCAACACCCACGACGGCGTCTCCACCAGACACAACAGCTCCCTCCACGTCGTCTCCGGTTGACACCACCACGATGCCAACTACCACGACACCAACTACCACGACGCACACTACCACGACACCTCCAGACGTCACCACACTCGCTCCATTGACCAACACATCCAATGTCTCCATCACGCCATCCCCCGTCGACGACTACACCGACAACAACCAAACCACACCGTCCACCACAACGCCATCTCCCACCGACAACACCATCACCATGCCACCCGACACGACAGCAACACCCACGACGGCGTCTCCACCAGACACAACAGCTCCCTCCACGTCGTCTCCGGTTGACACCACCACGATGCCAACTACCACGACACCAACTACCACGACGCACACTACCACGACACCTCCAGACGTCACCACACTCGCTCCATTGACCAACACATCCAATGTCTCCATCACGCCATCCCCCGTCGACGACTACACCGACAACAACCAAACCACACCGTCCACCACAACGCCATCTCCCACCGACAACACCATCACCATGCCACCCGACACGACAGCAACACCCACGACGGCGTCTCCACCAGACACAACAGCTCCCTCCACGTCGTCTCCGGTTGACACCACCACGATGCCAACTACCACGACACCAACTACCACGACGCACACTACCACGACACCTCCAGACGTCACCACACTCGCTCCATTGACCAACACATCCAATGTCTCCATCACGCCATCCCCCGTCGACGACTACACCGACAACAACCAAACCACACCGTCCACCACAACGCCATCTCCCACCGACAACACCATCACCATGCCACCCGACACGACAGCAACACCCACGACGGCGTCTCCACCAGACACAACAGCTCCCTCCACGTCGTCTCCGGTTGACACCACCACGATGCCAACTACCACGACACCAACTACCACGACGCACACTACCACGACACCTCCAGACGTCACCACACTCGCTCCATTGACCAACACATCCAATGTCTCCATCACGCCATCCCCCGTCGACGACTACACCGACAACAACCAAACCACACCGTCCACCACAACGCCATCTCCCACCGACAACACCATCACCATGCCACCCGACACGACAGCAACACCCACGACGGCGTCTCCACCAGACACAACAGCTCCCTCCACGTCGTCTCCGGTTGACACCACCACGATGCCAACTACCACGACACCAACTACCACGACGCACACTACCACGACACCTCCAGACGTCACCACACTCGCTCCATTGACCAACACATCCAATGTCTCCATCACGCCATCCCCCGTCGACGACTACACCGACAACAACCAAACCACACCGTCCACCACAACGCCATCTCCCACCGACAACACCATCACCATGCCACCCGACACGACAGCAACACCCACGACGGCGTCTCCACCAGACACAACAGCTCCCTCCACGTCGTCTCCGGTTGACACCACCACGATGCCAACTACCACGACACCAACTACCACGACGCACACTACCACGACACCTCCAGACGTCACCACACTCGCTCCATTGACCAACACATCCAATGTCTCCATCACGCCATCCCCCGTCGACGACTACACCGACAACAACCAAACCACACCGTCCACCACAACGCCATCTCCCACCGACAACACCATCACCATGCCACCCGACACGACAGCAACACCCACGACGGCGTCTCCACCAGACACAACAGCTCCCTCCACGTCGTCTCCGGTTGACACCACCACGATGCCAACTACCACGACACCAACTACCACGACGCACACTACCACGACACCTCCAGACGTCACCACACTCGCTCCATTGACCAACACATCCAATGTCTCCATCACGCCATCCCCCGTCGACGACTACACCGACAACAACCAAACCACACCGTCCACCACAACGCCATCTCCCACCGACAACACCATCACCATGCCACCCGACACGACAGCAACACCCACGACGGCGTCTCCACCAGACACAACAGCTCCCTCCACGTCGTCTCCGGTTGACACCACCACGATGCCAACTACCACGACACCAACTACCACGACGCACACTACCACGACACCTCCAGACGTCACCACACTCGCTCCATTGACCAACACATCCAATGTCTCCATCACGCCATCCCCCGTCGACGACTACACCGACAACAACCAAACCACACCGTCCACCACAACGCCATCTCCCACCGACAACACCATCACCATGCCACCCGACACGACAGCAACACCCACGACGGCGTCTCCACCAGACACAACAGCTCCCTCCACGTCGTCTCCGGTTGACACCACCACGATGCCAACTACCACGACACCAACTACCACGACGCACACTACCACGACACCTCCAGACGTCACCACACTCGCTCCATTGACCAACACATCCAATGTCTCCATCACGCCATCCCCCGTCGACGACTACACCGACAACAACCAAACCACACCGTCCACCACAACGCCATCTCCCACCGACAACACCATCACCATGCCACCCGACACGACAGCAACACCCACGACGGCGTCTCCACCAGACACAACAGCTCCCTCCACGTCGTCTCCGGTTGACACCACCACGATGCCAACTACCACGACACCAACTACCACGACGCACACTACCACGACACCTCCAGACGTCACCACACTCGCTCCATTGACCAACACATCCAATGTCTCCATCACGCCATCCCCCGTCGACGACTACACCGACAACAACCAAACCACACCGTCCACCACAACGCCATCTCCCACCGACAACACCATCACCATGCCACCCGACACGACAGCAACACCCACGACGGCGTCTCCACCAGACACAACAGCTCCCTCCACGTCGTCTCCGGTTGACACCACCACGATGCCAACTACCACGACACCAACTACCACGACGCACACTACCACGACACCTCCAGACGTCACCACACTCGCTCCATTGACCAACACATCCAATGTCTCCATCACGCCATCCCCCGTCGACGACTACACCGACAACAACCAAACCACACCGTCCACCACAACGCCATCTCCCACCGACAACACCATCACCATGCCACCCGACACGACAGCAACACCCACGACGGCGTCTCCACCAGACACAACAGCTCCCTCCACGTCGTCTCCGGTTGACACCACCACGATGCCAACTACCACGACACCAACTACCACGACGCACACTACCACGACACCTCCAGACGTCACCACACTCGCTCCATTGACCAACACATCCAATGTCTCCATCACGCCATCCCCCGTCGACGACTACACCGACAACAACCAAACCACACCGTCCACCACAACGCCATCTCCCACCGACAACACCATCACCATGCCACCCGACACGACAGCAACACCCACGACGGCGTCTCCACCAGACACAACAGCTCCCTCCACGTCGTCTCCGGTTGACACCACCACGATGCCAACTACCACGACACCAACTACCACGACGCACACTACCACGACACCTCCAGACGTCACCACACTCGCTCCATTGACCAACACATCCAATGTCTCCATCACGCCATCCCCCGTCGACGACTACACCGACAACAACCAAACCACACCGTCCACCACAACGCCATCTCCCACCGACAACACCATCACCATGCCACCCGACACGACAGCAACACCCACGACGGCGTCTCCACCAGACACAACAGCTCCCTCCACGTCGTCTCCGGTTGACACCACCACGATGCCAACTACCACGACACCAACTACCACGACGCACACTACCACGACACCTCCAGACGTCACCACACTCGCTCCATTGACCAACACATCCAATGTCTCCATCACGCCATCCCCCGTCGACGACTACACCGACAACAACCAAACCACACCGTCCACCACAACGCCATCTCCCACCGACAACACCATCACCATGCCACCCGACACGACAGCAACACCCACGACGGCGTCTCCACCAGACACAACAGCTCCCTCCACGTCGTCTCCGGTTGACACCACCACGATGCCAACTACCACGACACCAACTACCACGACGCACACTACCACGACACCTCCAGACGTCACCACACTCGCTCCATTGACCAACACATCCAATGTCTCCATCACGCCATCCCCCGTCGACGACTACACCGACAACAACCAAACCACACCGTCCACCACAACGCCATCTCCCACCGACAACACCATCACCATGCCACCCGACACGACAGCAACACCCACGACGGCGTCTCCACCAGACACAACAGCTCCCTCCACGTCGTCTCCGGTTGACACCACCACGATGCCAACTACCACGACACCAACTACCACGACGCACACTACCACGACACCTCCAGACGTCACCACACTCGCTCCATTGACCAACACATCCAATGTCTCCATCACGCCATCCCCCGTCGACGACTACACCGACAACAACCAAACCACACCGTCCACCACAACGCCATCTCCCACCGACAACACCATCACCATGCCACCCGACACGACAGCAACACCCACGACGGCGTCTCCACCAGACACAACAGCTCCCTCCACGTCGTCTCCGGTTGACACCACCACGATGCCAACTACCACGACACCAACTACCACGACGCACACTACCACGACACCTCCAGACGTCACCACACTCGCTCCATTGACCAACACATCCAATGTCTCCATCACGCCATCCCCCGTCGACGACTACACCGACAACAACCAAACCACACCGTCCACCACAACGCCATCTCCCACCGACAACACCATCACCATGCCACCCGACACGACAGCAACACCCACGACGGCGTCTCCACCAGACACAACAGCTCCCTCCACGTCGTCTCCGGTTGACACCACCACGATGCCAACTACCACGACACCAACTACCACGACGCACACTACCACGACACCTCCAGACGTCACCACACTCGCTCCATTGACCAACACATCCAATGTCTCCATCACGCCATCCCCCGTCGACGACTACACCGACAACAACCAAACCACACCGTCCACCACAACGCCATCTCCCACCGACAACACCATCACCATGCCACCCGACACGACAGCAACACCCACGACGGCGTCTCCACCAGACACAACAGCTCCCTCCACGTCGTCTCCGGTTGACACCACCACGATGCCAACTACCACGACACCAACTACCACGACGCACACTACCACGACACCTCCAGACGTCACCACACTCGCTCCATTGACCAACACATCCAATGTCTCCATCACGCCATCCCCCGTCGACGACTACACCGACAACAACCAAACCACACCGTCCACCACAACGCCATCTCCCACCGACAACACCATCACCATGCCACCCGACACGACAGCAACACCCACGACGGCGTCTCCACCAGACACAACAGCTCCCTCCACGTCGTCTCCGGTTGACACCACCACGATGCCAACTACCACGACACCAACTACCACGACGCACACTACCACGACACCTCCAGACGTCACCACACTCGCTCCATTGACCAACACATCCAATGTCTCCATCACGCCATCCCCCGTCGACGACTACACCGACAACAACCAAACCACACCGTCCACCACAACGCCATCTCCCACCGACAACACCATCACCATGCCACCCGACACGACAGCAACACCCACGACGGCGTCTCCACCAGACACAACAGCTCCCTCCACGTCGTCTCCGGTTGACACCACCACGATGCCAACTACCACGACACCAACTACCACGACGCACACTACCACGACACCTCCAGACGTCACCACACTCGCTCCATTGACCAACACATCCAATGTCTCCATCACGCCATCCCCCGTCGACGACTACACCGACAACAACCAAACCACACCGTCCACCACAACGCCATCTCCCACCGACAACACCATCACCATGCCACCCGACACGACAGCAACACCCACGACGGCGTCTCCACCAGACACAACAGCTCCCTCCACGTCGTCTCCGGTTGACACCACCACGATGCCAACTACCACGACACCAACTACCACGACGCACACTACCACGACACCTCCAGACGTCACCACACTCGCTCCATTGACCAACACATCCAATGTCTCCATCACGCCATCCCCCGTCGACGACTACACCGACAACAACCAAACCACACCGTCCACCACAACGCCATCTCCCACCGACAACACCATCACCATGCCACCCGACACGACAGCAACACCCACGACGGCGTCTCCACCAGACACAACAGCTCCCTCCACGTCGTCTCCGGTTGACACCACCACGATGCCAACTACCACGACACCAACTACCACGACGCACACTACCACGACACCTCCAGACGTCACCACACTCGCTCCATTGACCAACACATCCAATGTCTCCATCACGCCATCCCCCGTCGACGACTACACCGACAACAACCAAACCACACCGTCCACCACAACGCCATCTCCCACCGACAACACCATCACCATGCCACCCGACACGACAGCAACACCCACGACGGCGTCTCCACCAGACACAACAGCTCCCTCCACGTCGTCTCCGGTTGACACCACCACGATGCCAACTACCACGACACCAACTACCACGACGCACACTACCACGACACCTCCAGACGTCACCACACTCGCTCCATTGACCAACACATCCAATGTCTCCATCACGCCATCCCCCGTCGACGACTACACCGACAACAACCAAACCACACCGTCCACCACAACGCCATCTCCCACCGACAACACCATCACCATGCCACCCGACACGACAGCAACACCCACGACGGCGTCTCCACCAGACACAACAGCTCCCTCCACGTCGTCTCCGGTTGACACCACCACGATGCCAACTACCACGACACCAACTACCACGACGCACACTACCACGACACCTCCAGACGTCACCACACTCGCTCCATTGACCAACACATCCAATGTCTCCATCACGCCATCCCCCGTCGACGACTACACCGACAACAACCAAACCACACCGTCCACCACAACGCCATCTCCCACCGACAACACCATCACCATGCCACCCGACACGACAGCAACACCCACGACGGCGTCTCCACCAGACACAACAGCTCCCTCCACGTCGTCTCCGGTTGACACCACCACGATGCCAACTACCACGACACCAACTACCACGACGCACACTACCACGACACCTCCAGACGTCACCACACTCGCTCCATTGACCAACACATCCAATGTCTCCATCACGCCATCCCCCGTCGACGACTACACCGACAACAACCAAACCACACCGTCCACCACAACGCCATCTCCCACCGACAACACCATCACCATGCCACCCGACACGACAGCAACACCCACGACGGCGTCTCCACCAGACACAACAGCTCCCTCCACGTCGTCTCCGGTTGACACCACCACGATGCCAACTACCACGACACCAACTACCACGACGCACACTACCACGACACCTCCAGACGTCACCACACTCGCTCCATTGACCAACACATCCAATGTCTCCATCACGCCATCCCCCGTCGACGACTACACCGACAACAACCAAACCACACCGTCCACCACAACGCCATCTCCCACCGACAACACCATCACCATGCCACCCGACACGACAGCAACACCCACGACGGCGTCTCCACCAGACACAACAGCTCCCTCCACGTCGTCTCCGGTTGACACCACCACGATGCCAACTACCACGACACCAACTACCACGACGCACACTACCACGACACCTCCAGACGTCACCACACTCGCTCCATTGACCAACACATCCAATGTCTCCATCACGCCATCCCCCGTCGACGACTACACCGACAACAACCAAACCACACCGTCCACCACAACGCCATCTCCCACCGACAACACCATCACCATGCCACCCGACACGACAGCAACACCCACGACGGCGTCTCCACCAGACACAACAGCTCCCTCCACGTCGTCTCCGGTTGACACCACCACGATGCCAACTACCACGACACCAACTACCACGACGCACACTACCACGACACCTCCAGACGTCACCACACTCGCTCCATTGACCAACACATCCAATGTCTCCATCACGCCATCCCCCGTCGACGACTACACCGACAACAACCAAACCACACCGTCCACCACAACGCCATCTCCCACCGACAACACCATCACCATGCCACCCGACACGACAGCAACACCCACGACGGCGTCTCCACCAGACACAACAGCTCCCTCCACGTCGTCTCCGGTTGACACCACCACGATGCCAACTACCACGACACCAACTACCACGACGCACACTACCACGACACCTCCAGACGTCACCACACTCGCTCCATTGACCAACACATCCAATGTCTCCATCACGCCATCCCCCGTCGACGACTACACCGACAACAACCAAACCACACCGTCCACCACAACGCCATCTCCCACCGACAACACCATCACCATGCCACCCGACACGACAGCAACACCCACGACGGCGTCTCCACCAGACACAACAGCTCCCTCCACGTCGTCTCCGGTTGACACCACCACGATGCCAACTACCACGACACCAACTACCACGACGCACACTACCACGACACCTCCAGACGTCACCACACTCGCTCCATTGACCAACACATCCAATGTCTCCATCACGCCATCCCCCGTCGACGACTACACCGACAACAACCAAACCACACCGTCCACCACAACGCCATCTCCCACCGACAACACCATCACCATGCCACCCGACACGACAGCAACACCCACGACGGCGTCTCCACCAGACACAACAGCTCCCTCCACGTCGTCTCCGGTTGACACCACCACGATGCCAACTACCACGACACCAACTACCACGACGCACACTACCACGACACCTCCAGACGTCACCACACTCGCTCCATTGACCAACACATCCAATGTCTCCATCACGCCATCCCCCGTCGACGACTACACCGACAACAACCAAACCACACCGTCCACCACAACGCCATCTCCCACCGACAACACCATCACCATGCCACCCGACACGACAGCAACACCCACGACGGCGTCTCCACCAGACACAACAGCTCCCTCCACGTCGTCTCCGGTTGACACCACCACGATGCCAACTACCACGACACCAACTACCACGACGCACACTACCACGACACCTCCAGACGTCACCACACTCGCTCCATTGACCAACACATCCAATGTCTCCATCACGCCATCCCCCGTCGACGACTACACCGACAACAACCAAACCACACCGTCCACCACAACGCCATCTCCCACCGACAACACCATCACCATGCCACCCGACACGACAGCAACACCCACGACGGCGTCTCCACCAGACACAACAGCTCCCTCCACGTCGTCTCCGGTTGACACCACCACGATGCCAACTACCACGACACCAACTACCACGACGCACACTACCACGACACCTCCAGACGTCACCACACTCGCTCCATTGACCAACACATCCAATGTCTCCATCACGCCATCCCCCGTCGACGACTACACCGACAACAACCAAACCACACCGTCCACCACAACGCCATCTCCCACCGACAACACCATCACCATGCCACCCGACACGACAGCAACACCCACGACGGCGTCTCCACCAGACACAACAGCTCCCTCCACGTCGTCTCCGGTTGACACCACCACGATGCCAACTACCACGACACCAACTACCACGACGCACACTACCACGACACCTCCAGACGTCACCACACTCGCTCCATTGACCAACACATCCAATGTCTCCATCACGCCATCCCCCGTCGACGACTACACCGACAACAACCAAACCACACCGTCCACCACAACGCCATCTCCCACCGACAACACCATCACCATGCCACCCGACACGACAGCAACACCCACGACGGCGTCTCCACCAGACACAACAGCTCCCTCCACGTCGTCTCCGGTTGACACCACCACGATGCCAACTACCACGACACCAACTACCACGACGCACACTACCACGACACCTCCAGACGTCACCACACTCGCTCCATTGACCAACACATCCAATGTCTCCATCACGCCATCCCCCGTCGACGACTACACCGACAACAACCAAACCACACCGTCCACCACAACGCCATCTCCCACCGACAACACCATCACCATGCCACCCGACACGACAGCAACACCCACGACGGCGTCTCCACCAGACACAACAGCTCCCTCCACGTCGTCTCCGGTTGACACCACCACGATGCCAACTACCACGACACCAACTACCACGACGCACACTACCACGACACCTCCAGACGTCACCACACTCGCTCCATTGACCAACACATCCAATGTCTCCATCACGCCATCCCCCGTCGACGACTACACCGACAACAACCAAACCACACCGTCCACCACAACGCCATCTCCCACCGACAACACCATCACCATGCCACCCGACACGACAGCAACACCCACGACGGCGTCTCCACCAGACACAACAGCTCCCTCCACGTCGTCTCCGGTTGACACCACCACGATGCCAACTACCACGACACCAACTACCACGACGCACACTACCACGACACCTCCAGACGTCACCACACTCGCTCCATTGACCAACACATCCAATGTCTCCATCACGCCATCCCCCGTCGACGACTACACCGACAACAACCAAACCACACCGTCCACCACAACGCCATCTCCCACCGACAACACCATCACCATGCCACCCGACACGACAGCAACACCCACGACGGCGTCTCCACCAGACACAACAGCTCCCTCCACGTCGTCTCCGGTTGACACCACCACGATGCCAACTACCACGACACCAACTACCACGACGCACACTACCACGACACCTCCAGACGTCACCACACTCGCTCCATTGACCAACACATCCAATGTCTCCATCACGCCATCCCCCGTCGACGACTACACCGACAACAACCAAACCACACCGTCCACCACAACGCCATCTCCCACCGACAACACCATCACCATGCCACCCGACACGACAGCAACACCCACGACGGCGTCTCCACCAGACACAACAGCTCCCTCCACGTCGTCTCCGGTTGACACCACCACGATGCCAACTACCACGACACCAACTACCACGACGCACACTACCACGACACCTCCAGACGTCACCACACTCGCTCCATTGACCAACACATCCAATGTCTCCATCACGCCATCCCCCGTCGACGACTACACCGACAACAACCAAACCACACCGTCCACCACAACGCCATCTCCCACCGACAACACCATCACCATGCCACCCGACACGACAGCAACACCCACGACGGCGTCTCCACCAGACACAACAGCTCCCTCCACGTCGTCTCCGGTTGACACCACCACGATGCCAACTACCACGACACCAACTACCACGACGCACACTACCACGACACCTCCAGACGTCACCACACTCGCTCCATTGACCAACACATCCAATGTCTCCATCACGCCATCCCCCGTCGACGACTACACCGACAACAACCAAACCACACCGTCCACCACAACGCCATCTCCCACCGACAACACCATCACCATGCCACCCGACACGACAGCAACACCCACGACGGCGTCTCCACCAGACACAACAGCTCCCTCCACGTCGTCTCCGGTTGACACCACCACGATGCCAACTACCACGACACCAACTACCACGACGCACACTACCACGACACCTCCAGACGTCACCACACTCGCTCCATTGACCAACACATCCAATGTCTCCATCACGCCATCCCCCGTCGACGACTACACCGACAACAACCAAACCACACCGTCCACCACAACGCCATCTCCCACCGACAACACCATCACCATGCCACCCGACACGACAGCAACACCCACGACGGCGTCTCCACCAGACACAACAGCTCCCTCCACGTCGTCTCCGGTTGACACCACCACGATGCCAACTACCACGACACCAACTACCACGACGCACACTACCACGACACCTCCAGACGTCACCACACTCGCTCCATTGACCAACACATCCAATGTCTCCATCACGCCATCCCCCGTCGACGACTACACCGACAACAACCAAACCACACCGTCCACCACAACGCCATCTCCCACCGACAACACCATCACCATGCCACCCGACACGACAGCAACACCCACGACGGCGTCTCCACCAGACACAACAGCTCCCTCCACGTCGTCTCCGGTTGACACCACCACGATGCCAACTACCACGACACCAACTACCACGACGCACACTACCACGACACCTCCAGACGTCACCACACTCGCTCCATTGACCAACACATCCAATGTCTCCATCACGCCATCCCCCGTCGACGACTACACCGACAACAACCAAACCACACCGTCCACCACAACGCCATCTCCCACCGACAACACCATCACCATGCCACCCGACACGACAGCAACACCCACGACGGCGTCTCCACCAGACACAACAGCTCCCTCCACGTCGTCTCCGGTTGACACCACCACGATGCCAACTACCACGACACCAACTACCACGACGCACACTACCACGACACCTCCAGACGTCACCACACTCGCTCCATTGACCAACACATCCAATGTCTCCATCACGCCATCCCCCGTCGACGACTACACCGACAACAACCAAACCACACCGTCCACCACAACGCCATCTCCCACCGACAACACCATCACCATGCCACCCGACACGACAGCAACACCCACGACGGCGTCTCCACCAGACACAACAGCTCCCTCCACGTCGTCTCCGGTTGACACCACCACGATGCCAACTACCACGACACCAACTACCACGACGCACACTACCACGACACCTCCAGACGTCACCACACTCGCTCCATTGACCAACACATCCAATGTCTCCATCACGCCATCCCCCGTCGACGACTACACCGACAACAACCAAACCACACCGTCCACCACAACGCCATCTCCCACCGACAACACCATCACCATGCCACCCGACACGACAGCAACACCCACGACGGCGTCTCCACCAGACACAACAGCTCCCTCCACGTCGTCTCCGGTTGACACCACCACGATGCCAACTACCACGACACCAACTACCACGACGCACACTACCACGACACCTCCAGACGTCACCACACTCGCTCCATTGACCAACACATCCAATGTCTCCATCACGCCATCCCCCGTCGACGACTACACCGACAACAACCAAACCACACCGTCCACCACAACGCCATCTCCCACCGACAACACCATCACCATGCCACCCGACACGACAGCAACACCCACGACGGCGTCTCCACCAGACACAACAGCTCCCTCCACGTCGTCTCCGGTTGACACCACCACGATGCCAACTACCACGACACCAACTACCACGACGCACACTACCACGACACCTCCAGACGTCACCACACTCGCTCCATTGACCAACACATCCAATGTCTCCATCACGCCATCCCCCGTCGACGACTACACCGACAACAACCAAACCACACCGTCCACCACAACGCCATCTCCCACCGACAACACCATCACCATGCCACCCGACACGACAGCAACACCCACGACGGCGTCTCCACCAGACACAACAGCTCCCTCCACGTCGTCTCCGGTTGACACCACCACGATGCCAACTACCACGACACCAACTACCACGACGCACACTACCACGACACCTCCAGACGTCACCACACTCGCTCCATTGACCAACACATCCAATGTCTCCATCACGCCATCCCCCGTCGACGACTACACCGACAACAACCAAACCACACCGTCCACCACAACGCCATCTCCCACCGACAACACCATCACCATGCCACCCGACACGACAGCAACACCCACGACGGCGTCTCCACCAGACACAACAGCTCCCTCCACGTCGTCTCCGGTTGACACCACCACGATGCCAACTACCACGACACCAACTACCACGACGCACACTACCACGACACCTCCAGACGTCACCACACTCGCTCCATTGACCAACACATCCAATGTCTCCATCACGCCATCCCCCGTCGACGACTACACCGACAACAACCAAACCACACCGTCCACCACAACGCCATCTCCCACCGACAACACCATCACCATGCCACCCGACACGACAGCAACACCCACGACGGCGTCTCCACCAGACACAACAGCTCCCTCCACGTCGTCTCCGGTTGACACCACCACGATGCCAACTACCACGACACCAACTACCACGACGCACACTACCACGACACCTCCAGACGTCACCACACTCGCTCCATTGACCAACACATCCAATGTCTCCATCACGCCATCCCCCGTCGACGACTACACCGACAACAACCAAACCACACCGTCCACCACAACGCCATCTCCCACCGACAACACCATCACCATGCCACCCGACACGACAGCAACACCCACGACGGCGTCTCCACCAGACACAACAGCTCCCTCCACGTCGTCTCCGGTTGACACCACCACGATGCCAACTACCACGACACCAACTACCACGACGCACACTACCACGACACCTCCAGACGTCACCACACTCGCTCCATTGACCAACACATCCAATGTCTCCATCACGCCATCCCCCGTCGACGACTACACCGACAACAACCAAACCACACCGTCCACCACAACGCCATCTCCCACCGACAACACCATCACCATGCCACCCGACACGACAGCAACACCCACGACGGCGTCTCCACCAGACACAACAGCTCCCTCCACGTCGTCTCCGGTTGACACCACCACGATGCCAACTACCACGACACCAACTACCACGACGCACACTACCACGACACCTCCAGACGTCACCACACTCGCTCCATTGACCAACACATCCAATGTCTCCATCACGCCATCCCCCGTCGACGACTACACCGACAACAACCAAACCACACCGTCCACCACAACGCCATCTCCCACCGACAACACCATCACCATGCCACCCGACACGACAGCAACACCCACGACGGCGTCTCCACCAGACACAACAGCTCCCTCCACGTCGTCTCCGGTTGACACCACCACGATGCCAACTACCACGACACCAACTACCACGACGCACACTACCACGACACCTCCAGACGTCACCACACTCGCTCCATTGACCAACACATCCAATGTCTCCATCACGCCATCCCCCGTCGACGACTACACCGACAACAACCAAACCACACCGTCCACCACAACGCCATCTCCCACCGACAACACCATCACCATGCCACCCGACACGACAGCAACACCCACGACGGCGTCTCCACCAGACACAACAGCTCCCTCCACGTCGTCTCCGGTTGACACCACCACGATGCCAACTACCACGACACCAACTACCACGACGCACACTACCACGACACCTCCAGACGTCACCACACTCGCTCCATTGACCAACACATCCAATGTCTCCATCACGCCATCCCCCGTCGACGACTACACCGACAACAACCAAACCACACCGTCCACCACAACGCCATCTCCCACGACAACACCATCACCATGCCACCCGACACGACAGCAACACCCACGACGGCGTCTCCACCAGACACAACAGCTCCCTCCACGTCGTCTCCGGTTGACACCACCACGATGCCAACTACCACGACACCAACTACCACGACGCACACTACCACGACACCTCCAGACGTCACCACACTCGCTCCATTGACCAACACATCCAATGTCTCCATCACGCCATCCCCCGTCGACGACTACACCGACAACAACCAAACCACACCGTCCACCACAACGCCATCTCCCACCGACAACACCATCACCATGCCACCCGACACGACAGCAACACCCACGACGGCGTCTCCACCAGACACAACAGCTCCCTCCACGTCGTCTCCGGTTGACACCACCACGATGCCAACTACCACGACACCAACTACCACGACGCACACTACCACGACACCTCCAGACGTCACCACACTCGCTCCATTGACCAACACATCCAATGTCTCCATCACGCCATCCCCCGTCGACGACTACACCGACAACAACCAAACCACACCGTCCACCACAACGCCATCTCCCACCGACAACACCATCACCATGCCACCCGACACGACAGCAACACCCACGACGGCGTCTCCACCAGACACAACAGCTCCCTCCACGTCGTCTCCGGTTGACACCACCACGATGCCAACTACCACGACACCAACTACCACGACGCACACTACCACGACACCTCCAGACGTCACCACACTCGCTCCATTGACCAACACATCCAATGTCTCCATCACGCCATCCCCCGTCGACGACTACACCGACAACAACCAAACCACACCGTCCACCACAACGCCATCTCCCACCGACAACACCATCACCATGCCACCCGACACGACAGCAACACCCACGACGGCGTCTCCACCAGACACAACAGCTCCTCCACGTCGTCTCCGGTTGACACCACCACGATGCCAACTACCACGACACCAACTACCACGACGCACACTACCACGACACCTCCAGACGTCACCACACTCGCTCCATTGACCAACACATCCAATGTCTCCATCACGCCATCCCCCGTCGACGACTACACCGACAACAACCAAACCACACCGTCCACCACAACGCCATCTCCCACCGACAACACCATCACCATGCCACCCGACACGACAGCAACACCCACGACGGCGTCTCCACCAGACACAACAGCTCCCTCCACGTCGTCTCCGGTTGACACCACCACGATGCCAACTACCACGACACCAACTACCACGACGCACACTACCACGACACCTCCAGACGTCACCACACTCGCTCCATTGACCAACACATCCAATGTCTCCATCACGCCATCCCCCGTCGACGACTACACCGACAACAACCAAACCACACCGTCCACCACAACGCCATCTCCCACCGACAACACCATCACCATGCCACCCGACACGACAGCAACACCCACGACGGCGTCTCCACCAGACACAACAGCTCCCTCCACGTCGTCTCCGGTTGACACCACCACGATGCCAACTACCACGACACCAACTACCACGACGCACACTACCACGACACCTCCAGACGTCACCACACTCGCTCCATTGACCAACACATCCAATGTCTCCATCACGCCATCCCCCGTCGACGACTACACCGACAACAACCAAACCACACCGTCCACCACAACGCCATCTCCCACCGACAACACCATCACCATGCCACCCGACACGACAGCAACACCCACGACGGCGTCTCCACCAGACACAACAGCTCCCTCCACGTCGTCTCCGGTTGACACCACCACGATGCCAACTACCACGACACCAACTACCACGACGCACACTACCACGACACCTCCAGACGTCACCACACTCGCTCCATTGACCAACACATCCAATGTCTCCATCACGCCATCCCCCGTCGACGACTACACCGACAACAACCAAACCACACCGTCCACCACAACGCCATCTCCCACCGACAACACCATCACCATGCCACCCGACACGACAGCAACACCCACGACGGCGTCTCCACCAGACACAACAGCTCCCTCCACGTCGTCTCCGGTTGACACCACCACGATGCCAACTACCACGACACCAACTACCACGACGCACACTACCACGACACCTCCAGACGTCACCACACTCGCTCCATTGACCAACACATCCAATGTCTCCATCACGCCATCCCCCGTCGACGACTACACCGACAACAACCAAAACCACACCGTCCACCACAACGCCATCTCCCACCGACAACACCATCACCATGCCACCCGACACGACAGCAACACCCACGACGGCGTCTCCACCAGACACAACAGCTCCCTCCACGTCGTCTCCGGTTGACACCACCACGATGCCAACTACCACGACACCAACTACCACGACGCACACTACCACGACACCTCCAGACGTCACCACACTCGCTCCATTGACCAACACATCCAATGTCTCCATCACGCCATCCCCGTCGACGACTACACCGACAACAACCAAACCACACCGTCCACCACAACGCCATCTCCCACCGACAACACCATCACCATGCCACCCGACACGACAGCAACACCCACGACGGCGTCTCCACCAGACACAACAGCTCCCTCCACGTCGTCTCCGGTTGACACCACCACGATGCCAACTACCACGACACCAACTACCACGACGCACACTACCACGACACCTCCAGACGTCACCACACTCGCTCCATTGACCAACACATCCAATGTCTCCATCACGCCATCCCCCGTCGACGACTACACCGACAACAACCAAACCACACCGTCCACCACAACGCCATCTCCACCGACAACACCATCACCATGCCACCCGACACGACAGCAACACCCACGACGGCGTCTCCACCAGACACAACAGCTCCCTCCACGTCGTCTCCGGTTGACACCACCACGATGCCAACTACCACGACACCAACTACCACGACGCACACTACCACGACACCTCCAGACGTCACCACACTCGCTCCATTGACCAACACATCCAATGTCTCCATCACGCCATCCCCCGTCGACGACTACACCGACAACAACCAAACCACACCGTCCACCACAACGCCATCTCCCACCGACAACACCATCACCATGCCACCCGACACGACAGCAACACCCACGACGGCGTCTCCACCAGACACAACAGCTCCCTCCACGTCGTCTCCGGTTGACACCACCACGATGCCAACTACCACGACACCAACTACCACGACGCACACTACCACGACACCTCCAGACGTCACCACACTCGCTCCATTGACCAACACATCCAATGTCTCCATCACGCCATCCCCCCGTCGACGACTACACCGACAACAACCAAACCACACCGTCCACCACAACGCCATCTCCACCGACAACACCATCACCATGCCACCCGACACGACAGCAACACCCACGACGGCGTCTCCACCAGACACAACAGCTCCCTCCACGTCGTCTCCGGTTGACACCACCACGATGCCAACTACCACGACACCAACTACCACGACGCACACTACCACGACACCTCCAGACGTCACCACACTCGCTCCATTGACCAACACATCCAATGTCTCCATCACGCCATCCCCCGTCGACGACTACACCGACAACAACCAAACCACACCGTCCACCACAACGCCATCTCCCACCGACAACACCATCACCATGCCACCCGACACGACAGCAACACCCACGACGGCGTCTCCACCAGACACAACAGCTCCCTCCACGTCGTCTCCGGTTGACACCACCACGATGCCAACTACCACGACACCAACTACCACGACGCACACTACCACGACACCTCCAGACGTCACCACACTCGCTCCATTGACCAACACATCCAATGTCTCCATCACGCCATCCCCCGTCGACGACTACACCGACAACAACCAAACCACACCGTCCACCACAACGCCATCTCCCACCGACAACACCATCACCATGCCACCCGACACGACAGCAACACCCACGACGGCGTCTCCACCAGACACAACAGCTCCCTCCACGTCGTCTCCGGTTGACACCACCACGATGCCAACTACCACGACACCAACTACCACGACGCACACTACCACGACACCTCCAGACGTCACCACACTCGCTCCATTGACCAACACATCCAATGTCTCCATCACGCCATCCCCCGTCGACGACTACACCGACAACAACCAAACCACCACCGTCCACCACAACGCCATCTCCCACCGACAACACCATCACCATGCCACCCGACACGACAGCAACACCCACGACGGCGTCTCCACCAGACACAACAGCTCCTCCACGTCGCTCCGGTTGACACCACCACGATGCCAACTACCACGACACCAACTACCACGACGCACACTACCACGACACCTCCAGACGTCACCACACTCGCTCCATTGACCAACACATCCAATGTCTCCATCACGCCATCCCCCGTCGACGACTACACCGACAACAACCAAACCACACCGTCCACCACAAACGCCATCTCCCACCGACAACACCATCACCATGCCACCCGACACGACAGCAACACCCACGACGCGTCTCCACCAGACACAACAGCTCCCTCCACGTCGTCTCCGGTTGACACCACCACGATGCCAACTACCACGACACCAACTACCACGACGCACACTACCACGACACCTCCAGACGTCACCACACTCGCTCCATTGACCAACACATCCAATGTCTCCATCACGCCATCCCCCGTCGACGACTACACCGACAACAACCAAACCACACCGTCCACCACAAACGCCATCTCCCACCGACAACACCATCACCATGCCACCCGACACGACAGCAACACCCACGACGGCGTCTCCACCAGACACAACAGCTCCTCCACGTCGTCTCCGGTTGACACCACCACGATGCCAACTACCACGACACCAACTACCACGACGCACACTACCACGACACCTCCAGACGTCACCACACTCGCTCCATTGACCAACACATCCAATGTCTCCATCACGCCATCCCCCGTCGACGACTACACCGACAACAACCAAACCACACCGTCCACCACAACGCCATCTCCCACCGACAACACCATCACCATGCCACCCGACACGACAGCAACACCCACGACGGCGTCTCCACCAGACACAACAGCTCCCTCCACGTCGTCTCCGGTTGACACCACCACGATGCCAACTACCACGACACCAACTACCACGACGCACACTACCACGACAC